>CM060201.1:32622541-32671030 GCA_030562195.1 Nipponacmea schrenckii
GAGTTTCCAATTGAAACGGACAGATCACTGTTGTTGTCAAGTTTAGACAGGAGGTTATCAGAACCCATTAGGAGGTGCTCGGTTTTGCTGTCATTTAATTTTAGAAAATTTGATGACATCTAACTACGAATTTCGTTAAGGCATTGTTGCATCCTAAGTTGCGATGGCATGAATTCTGATTCAGGTTTAAAAGCAATGTACAGTTGAGTATCGTCTGCATAAAGATGAAATGATATTCCGTAATGCTTAACAATTTTACCAAGTGGCGAAGTGTACAGACTAAAAAGAATAGGACCTAGGTCAGAACCTTGAAAAACCTTAAAAACTACAGCGAAATATCCGTAGAGGATGGAGATCATTAAGGGGACTGACCATGTGCCTAACGCATTTAGTACAAAATGTTGCTAATATTTAATCTAGGAAGAATGGAAACGTATATTATAGTTTCTAGCCATATTCTTCCCTTATCGTATGCGACAAGTTCCGTTTGTTTTGAAAATGCTTTTGAGAAGAAACTGTGAAGATTTGTTTCATATCATTCATTGTATTACACCACGGTCTGAATGTTAGACAGGAACTAATTCTGACCGATGTAAAATAAAGAGTCTATGTTTGTCTCTATGGGCTGAATTTTAGACAGAACCATATCGTTGTGTATTGGACCTAATTCTGACCCATGTAAAATAAAGAGTTTATAATGATTCAAATTAAGCTTACAATTTTTTGAAAATGATTTTGATGAATATGTTATTTAGGAAGAATGAAGAAGTTGATTATAGACGTTGATACTGGAACAGATGATGCTATGGCTATACTGTATGCAGTAGCTCAATGTCATTCAGGAACGGAGATTCTAGCCATTACGTGTGTCAATGGTAATATAGATGTTAATAACGTCAGTAGAAATACTCTTAGGACTTTACAGTATGCTGGTGCCTTACATGTGAGTTATTGAACACGTTTATTAATTAATAACGAATGTAGATTCGCAATCCTTTCAACTTCCATCGTCTGGAATTGCATGATCAAAACACTCCCAAAACAATTAACATGTGCAGTCTATAGCATACAAGGCCTCGGATAATTGTCCCATACGAACGACTGGGCAGATAATATTTATTTCATCAATTTACTTCAGATCCCCGTCTTCAAAGGCGCCTTTAAGCCGTTACTACCTCTAGGCAACGTTGAAGATTCCAAGCATTATTTCGGAAACGATGGTATGGGGAATGCGGAATGGACTGATCCTGTAGATACAGGGATGGTACAAGACGATCATGCCATACCAACTATGATACGATTAGTGAAGGAACATCCCGGTCAGTGAATAATCTTGAAGATAAAACCAAAACCAAAACCTATTCCAATGGTTGCTTTCCAATTACGTTTAGAAATCATATGATCGGCTTCATGTTAATAATATTCAATATATTTCAGGGGAAATAACTCTAGTTACATTAGGTCCGTTAACCAATGTAGCTCTAGCTCTACAATTAGACGAAACTTTTAGCTCCAATTTAAAAGAGGTGTTGATTATGGGAGGAAATAAGGAAGGTTTGTTATTATTTCTCCTTGTAAAGTTTCACTTCAAGAAGTCATTGGTGAACATCATAAGGGCCGACAGCGAAAAAGAGTCTCAACTTCAGATATTTCAGGATAAATTCTACCATTATTAGAATAATATTGCACAGTTAATAGCCTATCTTTCTTTCTTAACAAAATGAATTATTATTTGAACAATAGTTTAAGCATACATGTATATCGATAGATATTTATTTTATGACAGGTAAAGGGAACGTGAGTTTATCAGCAGAGTTTAATTTTCACGTGGATCCCGAAGCTGCTGCAATTGTTTTACAAGATTTGAAATGTCCAGTTACCATGGTGACGTGGGAAGCTTGTTTGAATGCTTCCATTCCATGGGTAAGTGTACTGAATAAGCGTATTGTCCAAATCTCAATGATTCATTTCATTGCTCTAAGGAATCTTTTCTAAGTGATAGATGAAAGTGTTTTTCTTGGTGATTGTGTAGGCCTATCAACTTATCAACTCAGGGCCGTAACTATAGACTAAAGCTAGTAGAGGTAGCATTTTGGTTTGACCAATCAATAAAGTCATTCTTGTTTCAGAGTAGTATGGATGAACTAATTGTGTCGTCATCATCAAAAAATATGGAATTTTTCAAGAAAGTTTCTTCAAACGAATTCAAACATAGAGACAAGTGGACAAAATTAGGTCTTAATGACTTCCGGTCATGTGATTGGTTTGCAATGATGACGCTATTTGACAGCTCCGTCTGTGTGGAGTATAAAGAAGTCCATGCCAGCGTCGAAACACAAGGAAGGATAACTCGTGGCAGTGTGGTGATAGATTGGCTTAATTTATGGAGTGAGAAACCTAACGTGCGACTTGCAATGAAACTTGATAAGGACAAAATCTTTCAAAATATGAAGGAATTTTTGAGTTAAAAATGCAAATGAGCCAAATTGAAGATTTAAATTTGATGTATATTCGGACGCCATTGCAATTTTCTTCCAGTCCTCTAGGGTTCCAGTCCTTCAACTAAAACCAGGCGTTTTATTACCTTATATGTAATAAGCAGATTGATTTTGAACTCAATGTCGACTACAACGAATGTACGTCGTTTGCTCTGTTAAATACCATGTATAATATTCTAAATATAATTAAACACCTTACTGTCGATTTTACAAAAACTTATAATCAGGCCTTTCTATCTGATAGTATTCTCCGAACCCCAGTGACACGGGTAAGATGAGTGAGGGCCTGTTTGAACTACCGTCTCCTTCCTCCCCCCCCTTCGGAATTATTATTTTTAACACCTGCTGTTTTGAATTCTGAAACCCCTTTGTAAGTCAAGTTTATTTCAGTTAATGTATTTTTAAATAGTGTAAGTAGGGGAAGGTTGACTTATGGGGGACAACTATCGAACGTGACTTTAATATGCAGTAACCGTTTGTCCCAAGAAAATTTTCAAAATCTAAAATTACTT
This sequence comes from Nipponacmea schrenckii, assembly GCA_030562195.1. Lineage (NCBI taxonomy): Eukaryota > Metazoa > Mollusca > Gastropoda > Lottiidae > Nipponacmea > Nipponacmea schrenckii. The sequence goes on from CM060201.1 coordinate 32,625,552, forward strand.
TGTGAATTTTGACACATATTTTGGGACAAAAAAACTTATTTCTAAATTGGTCAAAAGCTATATTTGGGCATAAATCATTTTTAAATGGGGACAAGGATTGATCAGTCAAGTTAAACGACTTCTGTAGCTGAAATATGTCACGCACTTCTGTATTGGAACAAATGCTGACCCATGTAAAACAAAGAGTCTATGTTTGTCTCTATGGGCTGAATGTTAGACAGAACCATGTCCTTGTGTATTGGACCTGATTCTGACCGATGTAAAATAAAGAGTCTTTGTTTGTCTCTATGGGCTGAATGTTAGACAGGGCCATATCTTTGTGTTTTGGACCTAATTCTGACCGATGTAAAATAAAGAGTCTATGTTTGTCTCTATGGGCTGAATGTTAGACAGGGCCATATCTTTGTGTATTGGACCTAATTCTGGCCGATGTAAAATAAAGAGTCTATGTTTGTCTCTATGGGCTGAATGTTAGACAGGGCCATATCTTTGTGTATTGGACCTAATTCTGACTCATGTGAATTAAAGAGTTTATGTTTGTCTCTATAGGCTGAATGTTAGACAGGACCATATCGTTGTGTATTGGACATAATTCTGACCCATGTGAAATAAAGAATCTATGTTTGTCTCTATGGGCTGAATGTTAGACAGGACCATATCGTTGTGTATTGGACATAATTCTGACCTATGTGAAATAAAGAATCTATGTTTGTCTCTATGGGCTAAATGTTAGACAGGGCCATATCTTTGTGTATTGGACCTAATTCAGTCCCATGTGAAATAAAGAGTTTATAATGATTCATATTAAGCGCCAAGTTTCGTTGTTTTTAAAATGATTTTGATTAATTTGTTATTTAGGAAGAATGAAGAAGTTGATAATAGACGTTGATACCGGAACAGATGATGCTATGGCTATACTATATGCAGTAGCTCAATGTCATTCAGGAACGGAGATTCTAGCCATCACGTGTGTCAATGGTAATGTAGATGTTAATAACGTCAGTAGAAATACTCTTAGGACTTTACAGTATGCTGGTGCCTTACATGTGAGTTATTGAATAATAATATTCTAGAGTGTAGATTCGCAATCCTTTCTACTTCCATCGTCTGCAATTGCATGATCAAAACACTCCCAAAGCAATTAACATGTGCAGTCTGTAGCATACAAGGCCTCGGATAATTGTCCCATACGAACGACTGGGCAGATAATATTCATTTCAACAATTTACTTCAGATCCCCGTCTTCAAAGGCGCCATCAAGCCGTTACTACCTCAAGGCAATGTTGAAGATTCCAAGCATTATTTCGGAAACGATGGTATGGGGAATGCTGAGTGGACTGATCCAGTAGATACAGAGATGGTACAAGACGATCATGCCATACCAACTATGATACGATTAGTGAAGGAACATCCCGGTCAGTGAATAATCTGAAGATAAAACCAAAACCTATTCCAATGGTTGCTTTCCAATTACGTTTAGAAATCATATGATCGGCTTCATGTTAATAATATTCAATATATTTCAGGGGAAATAACTCTAGTTACATTAGGTCCGTTAACCAATGTAGCTCTAGCTCTACAATTAGACGAAACTTTTAGCTCCAATTTAAAAGAGGTGTTGATTATGGGAGGAAATAAGGAAGGTTTGTTATTATTTCTCCTTGTAAAGTTTCACTTCAAGAAGTCATTGGTGAACATCATAAGGGCCGACAGCGAACAAAGAGTCTCAATTACATTTTAAACAGATATTTCAGGATAAATTCTACCATTATTAGAATAATCTTTCACAATTAATAGCTGAACTTTATTTCTAAAGAAAATGAATTATTATTCGAACAATAGTTTAAGCATACATGTATATCGATATACCAATTCTATTTGTTTTATTACAGGTAAAGGGAACGTGAGTTTATCAGCAGAGTTTAATTTTCACGTGGATCCCGAAGCTGCTGCAATTGTTTTACAAGATTTGAAATGTCCAGTTACCATGGTGACGTGGGAAGCTTGTTTGAATGCTTCCATTCCATGGGTAAGTGTACTGAATAAGCGTATTGTCCAAATCTCAATGATTCATTTCATTGCTCTAGGGAATCTTTTCTAAGTGATAGATGAAAGTGTTTTTCTTGGTGATTGTGTAGGCCTATCAACTTCAGGGCCGTAACTATAGACTAAAGCTAGTAGAGGTAGCATTTTGGTTTGACCAATCAATCAAGTCATTCTTGTTTCAGAGTAGTATGGATGAACTAATTGTGTCGTCATCATCAAAAAATATGGAATTCTTCAAGAAAGTTTCTTCAAACGAATTTAAACATAGGGACAAGTGGGCAAAATTAGGTCTTAATGACTTCCGGTCATGTGATTGGTTTGCAATGATGACGCTATTTGACAGCTCCGTCTGTGTGGAGTATAAAGAAGCCTATGCCAGCGTCGAGACACAAGGAAGGATAACTCGTGGCAGTGTGGTGATAGATTGGCTTAATTTATGGAGTGAGAAACCTAACGTGCGACTTGCAATGAAACTTGATAAGGACAAAATCCTTCAAAACATGAAGGAGTTTTTGAGTTGACAATGCAAATGAGCCAAATTGAAGATTTAAATTTGATGTATATTCGGACGCCATTGTAATTTTCTACCAGCCCTGTATGGTTCCAGTCATTCGACTAAAACCAAGCGTTTTATTACCTTATGTAGTAAGCAGATTGATTTTGAACTCAATGTCGACTACAACGAATGTACGTCGTTTGCTCTGTTAAATACCATGTATAATATTCTAAATATAATTAAACACCTTTCTGTCGATTTTACAAAAACTTATAATCAGGCCTTTCTGTCTGATAGTATTCTCCGAACCCCAGTGACACGGGTAAGATGAGTGAGGGCCTGTTTGAACCACCGTCTCCCTCCCCCTTCGGAATTATTATTTTTAACACCTGCTGTTTTGAATTCTGAAACCCCTTTGTAAGTCAAGTTTATTTCAGTTAATGTATTTTTAAATGGTGTAAGTAGGGGAAGGTTGACTTATGGGGTACAACTATCGAACGTGACTTTAATATGCAGTAACCGTTTGTCCCAAGAAAATTTTCAAAATCTAAAATTACTTTGTGAATTTTGACACATATTTTGGGACAAAAAAACTTATTTCTAAATTGGTCAAAAGCTATATTTGGGCATAAATCATTTTTAAATGGGGACAAGGATTGATCAGTCAAGTTAAACGACTTCTGTAGCTGAAATATGTCATACCACTGACAAGCTAGACTTAACGAAGGTTCTTCATATGCCCAGTTTCTTTTGAGTTTTTAAGAAACACCATTAAATTGCTGCTGTTATTTATATTTACATGTAGCTATGCATTTTTAAAAGTCTGGTTCTGGCAGGCGACCTTCATTTTTATTATGAATGCAGAATTGATCATGAAACAGATTTTGTTTAATAATAATAACTTTATTCACTACCTCTCAAGGAGACATAAGAAATTATAATCATAAGGAAGAGATTATTTACATATGTACAAGTATATTGTTTACAATTCATATTAGTTTAACTAGTAGTAATTAATAGAAGCTCATTCTTCAAGAGCTATGATACATTATTGTAGAAATTCATTGAGGATTGTTGTTTCAAATTTGTTAATAATTCATTCATTTTGATAGTAGATGGGTTTTGGTAATAGTAACTTATGATATTATATTTCTCTCTATCTTTAATCAACTTAGGACAAATAAATATATAGTGAAATTCATCACCCAAGTCACCTGATTGACAAAGTATGCATAGTTGCGTAGTTGTTAATCTTGCATAACTGATGTGATATGGCGAACTCGGGTAGGTCCTACAGTTTCCATACAGAAGACAAGCGAAGGCAAGCAAAGACAAGCGCTGCTATTATGACGTTATAAGTAAAATGTCCAAATTACTCCTTGTTTCGTATGAAAAAGCGATCATGCTTAGCACTTTCATTCTTTAATGAATGTGGAAGGATTTTTTTTTTTTTTTTTTTTTTTTTTTTTATTATTTCTTGATTATTTAGATGACTAAAACAAACATATTTATTGCAATTTTTCAATTTTATTTGAAGCAATGCTACAGTGAAATGAATCGAAATTTCATGGATAAATTCATTCCTGGCATTGAAAGTTGGAACACTTCTTGTGTTCTTTATCACTGGTTCCTCATTCTTGCTTAAATTTGGTTTGGCTTATATCCACCAATTTTTCCAATTTATGTTTTTTTGGTACCACTATGCAATACTGAACTCACAGTGGCTTGCTGGCCATCACTTGTACTTTTATATGCTCGTACAGCATTAGATTGGTGTCCAGTCTTTTCAGTGACTAATTGCTCGTCCACTCCAGTTTGATATAAACGAGTTACAGCTGTGGCACGAAGTGAATGATTACCTGTATGGTTTGAATTCCTACAGGAGAACCATAGTACCAAACATCAGAGCATAGCATCTTCTTTGGACGTACATAAGATGCATCTACTGTACTGCTTTTTTTGGATGCAGAGTTTTTCATATTATCTAACTGGACACCTTGTGCCGTATTCCTTTAATACGCGACTTAATTAATCAAGTAGAGAACCCTTCCTATTCGGGACTTACTACGAATCAAGTACAACCGGAAAACATGGGAAGACATCAAGCTCTCAACCCGTGCAATTTATAGGACATAAACATTCCTTCGGCAACCACCGTGTGAGTAATCTTTTGGAATATATGTAGAACTGTTTACTTTTATCTCCAGGAAAATCTATCTATGATAAAATAGTAGTTTTTGCGAACTTTCAGTTTTCCTGTTCGTCGGTCGGCAAGATTGACCTTTGACCTCGCAGTTTTCTTTGATTATATTGTGTGCCGCCATAGACTCGATGTGTCAATTAATCGAACTTTGAAACATTTAAATCCTAAAAAGGGATATCTTTTATTTTATTTTCCTTAATGTAACGTTTGTGTTATTTTGTATTTTACAGCTTTTTACAATAATGATCGTCTACTTTGAATAAAGTTCTGATTTTAAGAAGTTGCGGTCTTGTTATCTATCTGTTAAGCCATACCCTTTGGTGAGGACTATGGAAGACAATCCCTGCCATAATTAATCATTCTTAATGCTTAATTTGGTGTTAAACATTAGTACAGTAAAATCAACATTTGTACGCTTAATTTGACATTTGTTCGCTAAATTCATAATTTGTTGTTAAAAATTTATCATTCGAATAAAGAATATTACTGAACAAATTAACGATTTAGCCGAACTAATATTGCCCACTTCATAACGCCGAATGAAGTTTACCGAACAAATGTTGAAAAACATTTCTCGCATTTCATGAGAACGATATCATTATGACGACAAGTGGCGCTGCTCAATTTTAGTTAGGGCTTCGTTCCTATTTGTTTCGCCAATTTTTATGGACGGCCAGTGGCTGTGTACAAAGTAAAGAATCTTATGAATTCCAATTTTATGATAAAAAGCGAAGTTTTTAATCAAACTCTTGGTTCTCTTTATTCATTGGAATGTGAGATTTTGAGATAATATGGTGCCTATACCAGGAAATGTTTTGAAAAATGGCCAATTTTTTGTACAGTCCACAGTGATGGTTGTGGGACAGATATTTTGATGGAATTGGCAAAATCCCAACTACGTGGTTTCTTCACACCTTTAAAGATATCGAAAATTCCAATACAATAGTATTTTCATGACAAGCTTAGTTACTGGCCATTTCGAGACGAAGACTCGTGATGGCCACTCTTAGAAAAATAGCCAATTTTTGAATAGTCCACTCTGATGGTGGTGGGCTATATGTTTTGATGGAATTGGCAGAATCCCAACCACATGGCGCCTTCAGACCTGTGAATATCCCAAAAATTCCAAAGAAATGGTATTTTCATGCCAAACTTAGTGACTGGTCAGTCAGTGATGAAGACCAATTTTTTAACAGTCCACGGTGATGGTCGTCGAGCATAATTTTTGATGGAATTGGCACCATCAGCGTGGACTGTTAAAAATTGACGACAAGTCATAACGAATCTTCATCTTTATCTGGCCAGTAACTAAACTTGGCATGAAAATACTATTATATTGGAATTTTAGATATATTCACACATCTGAAGAAACCATGTGGTTGGGATTTTGCAAATTCCATCAAATTATCTGTCCCACCACCATTACTGTGGACTGTACAAAAATTGGCCATTTTGAAAACATTTCATGGTATAGGCACCATATTTATCTCAAAATCTCACATTCCAATGAATAAAGAGTACCAAGAGTTTGATTAAAAACTTCGCTTTTTATCAAATTGGAATTCGTAATAAGATTCTTTACTTTGTACACAGCAAGTTGCCGGCCAAACAAATAGGAACGAAGCCCTAACTCAAATTGAGCAGCGCCACTTGTCGTCATAATGATAATGTTCTCATGAAATGCCAGAAATGTTTTTCAACATTTGTTCGGTAAACTTCATTCGGCGTTATGAAGTGGGCACTATTAGTTCGGCTTTATCGTTAATTTGTTCAGTAATTTTCTTTATTCGAATGATAAATTTTTAACAACAAATTATGAATTTAGCGAACGAATGTCAAATTAAGCGTACAAATGTTGATTTTACTGTACTAATGTTTAACACCGAATTAAGCATTAAGAATGATTAATTATGGCAGGGATTGTCTTCCATAGTTTAAAAGTGTACATTCTTAAAGTAACAACTGTCTTAAAACAACATACAGTAGTGAGCTGTGTGCATGCTCATTTATTTGTGGTCATGTACTTGATCGCCGGAACATATATCTCTGTCCATTTGATACACATGTACTTGTGTATTTTTAGTATTTCAGACGAATTGTATATTGACATATTATGTATTTTCGATTTTATTTTCTTTTTTTTTTTCTTTTTTTTTTTTTTTTTTTTTTTTTTTCCAATGTATTGCCCCATGGGCTGAATGTGAGACAGGACCATGTCCTTGTGTATTGGGCCTAATTCTGACCCATGTAAAATAAAGAGTTTATTATTATTATTATTATCCTCAAAAAGAGTACATTCTTAAAGTGATATACATTGAGTGTCTCTCACAAACAAAATTTACTCACGCATACTATGTTTTAAGACAGATAAAGGCCTCAAACTGAACTTTCTGTCAACAGAAAAACAATTTAACGCCCCTCAGTTGTTTCTTCTGTTGACAGAAAGTACAGTTTTCGGCCTTTATTCCTTACTGAAAAAGATGAGTTACCAACGAACACATTTTTACAGGACCAAGATTCAATAAAATTTGTTTGCAACAAATTCAAAATGGTCTCCTGAATCGTAGCCTATATAACGCCTACAATAGTTTTTATGTTTATTTTCAGACTGTGGTGTAAATTACAATAACACTGACGAAAATAACAACAACAAACAATCGTCCAAGGATGAGTTTAAGGAAGAAGTGTCCAACTGGGCTGACGAACCCTGGACTCCCTGTAACGATATTGAGGTTCCTTGATGGAAGGTAGGTCCAATCATCTATGTATCCTCAATTAACTTTAATTTCTTCTTTTGGTGAGAGCGATAGCCAAATAGTTTTTACTCACTGAACGATTCATTATTTCTTACATTAATCTATTGGTTCTGTGTCCTGGTAATCCAAAGTTACTTTCTCACCCAATTATGATGAATTCGGTGTCGGGGCTCTATTCTTAATTTCCAAGTTACGAATACTCAGGGCGATCTTCAAAGGTCTTTAATTCTACGTTTTGGTGTTTTTCAGATCCGGCGACTCACGACTTCAATTCCGAGTTGGTATGAGCAGAGGACCCATGGACCCAGCTACCCGGGATTGATTACTCTGAAGTAAAGGACCCCATGGTAAAAACACATACCCTAAAACCTGATACGAGATATCAGATACGAGATACCAGATATCAGATATTAAAAATAACAATTTTACCAATTTTTTTTATACCAAACGTCGCATCTAGCGAAAACTATCTTGTCTAACTCCGGCATTATCGCCTGTCACCATGATTAGTCATGGAACAGCTTATGTGGATTGGGTGAATTGTTACATGTACCGGTACGACCAGAAAACGATCTCAAAATATTTTGCAATGAAATATTTGCATATCAGGTTGAAAATCATCAATCATTTTTTTAAAATGTGCATTTGGAAGTTCACAATATTTCCGAGCTGAGTGCATTTTAACTGTAATATAACGCACATTACCTAATTCAGTCTGATGAATAACAAATTAAACAAAATTGTTACATTGTTTACGTCAAATTTAAATGGAATTCATTAAGTTGGTAAAAGGTCAAAATACTAAAATTTCGTTTTAAAAAACGACATTTTACTGGTAGCAAGCTATTTTGAACGCAGTCATATTCCCCCAAACGACTTCAAAACGAGCATACACGTATGTTAAAACAGTGGACACATATGAGTAATAACAGACATGAGGGTAGGCCCATTTAGAAATATAAAAAAGTGCCACTTTTATTTTTATATGATTTTTAAAAAGCACATTTTTTTTTGAAAAATGACTGATAATTTTTCGGGCTGATAAGCATGCGAAGAATAGATTGCAAAATAGTTTGAGGTCGTTCCCTGTTGTTTTGCTGCTCAGTTCCAGGTCGGTTCACGTTTTCATTGGTCTCTTTCCTGGTCTTTTCTGGTCGGTTCATTTCAAACATAAGCTGTTCTATTACTAAACATGGTGACAGGCGATTATGCCGTTGTTAAGGTGATATGAGACAAATATTCTCACAAAAAGTACGCGCCTAGGTCATAGAGCATGAACTATATTTCGAAGTGCTGTTGGTTCAGTAAGTAAATAGAAAAAAAAAAGATGATAATTTGGATGTACCGACTTATAGTGATCATCTGAAAGAAATATCGACAAACGTATATACAAAGTTTATCTTACACTTCCCACTTAAAAAGAAAGCATATTTAATATAATTAATTATATGAATGATGATAGGCCTGTAGTTAATCTAAAATATAGAAATATAGTATAGGCTACATTCTGAAATGAACTATTTAGTCAATGTCAAATTATAGAAGGGCTAATGTGTTGTTTTTTTTGGGGGGGGGGGGCGAGAGATGGGGGTTTTGGGTAGTTGAAGGGTGGGGTGGGTTCGTTCAAGTCTGCCATGGACTAAATGGTTACTCAAGTTTATATTTGACAAGAAAGTTTTCGCTAGATTCAACAGTTTGAAGAAAAAAAATTGGTAAAAATGTTTTTTTAATATCTGATATCTGATATCTGATATCTCGTATCTCGTATCTGATATCTCGTATCAGGTTTTAGGGTATGCCTAAAAACACTAGTCAATTCTAAAGATAATGCTGCATTCTACTTTCATTTTGTTTTTATTGTGTCTTTTTGACGTAAAAGTTTATCAGTTTTAGAAACTTTGAGGTATTTTTGCGTTCATTTTACGTTTGAATATCAATTCGTACGTGATATTTCCGTTGTCGGATGGTTTGTTGCACGATAACTACGTAAAAATTTGTAAAATTCTTGTTTCCAATTCAAATTGTCAGTGTGAGCGGATCTAACTGCTTTATTTAAACTGTTCATAAATTTCTCTATTTGTACATTAGCTCTTGGATATCTTGGAGTTACTTTTCTATGATGAAATCTTAAATGTTTAGTTTTTGAAATGATCACTTGGAAAGGGAGGGCCATTCTCCGTTCTTATCTCCTCGGGAAGACCATATTCAGATAAAATTCTTTCCAATTCTGGTATTACTGTTTTAGCAGATGTGGATTTGATGATAGACATTGATATCTTGAATAATCATCCATTATTGCCAATAGATATTCACCATTAGGATAAGGTCCACTAAAGTCCATTGAAAGTTTCTGCCAAGCGTAATCAGGTAAATCAGGTTATTACATTATTACAGGTTCTTGACTTTTGATCGGTGTAGTCACTTGACATGATAGACCACGTTTAATTAGATTCTCTACTGCTGTGTCCATACCAAAGAAAAATATGATATCTCTCAGGAACTGTTTTAACAATGCCTAAGTGACCTTCATGGGCTAATTGAAGAATTGTCTTTTGTAGACTTTGAGGTATCATAATTCTCTCACTTTTAAGGATTAGTCCATTATGAAGTGATAATTCATCTTGAATTCTTGAATATTTCTTGAGATCAGGGTCTTTTATAGAGATTTGTGTTCCTTTCTCAAGATTCAATACTATTGTTGATAGTACTTTGTCATTTTGTGTAGCTTGTTGAATATCTTGTGTAGTTATGGCATCTGGCATGCTTTTATTGACTATTAGGTTAACGTAGTAGTATGAGGGGTAGTCTAGGTAAAAGACGCTGATTGGCTGAGAGGTATCACGTGACATCATGATCTAAATATAGACGGGGGGGGGGGGAACCCCAACACGTAGTTGTAACGTTCGAGGTATCACGTGACGTCATCAGATCTAAAAATAGAAATGGGGGATTCCAAAGTATTATAAATAGAAATGACGGGAAATTCCGACGTAAGTAGAACGTTCGGAAAACGTAGGTGCAACGTAGAGAAAGAAGGGAGGAAAAAAAGAGGGAGAGAGAGAGAGAGAGATAAAGAAAGAGAGGCAGTCGTCTGCTAGAGCACGCACGCTGTATCGTATTATTCGTCGCGTTTCAGTCCCATATTTATAACTCAAACGGTGTCATATATACAACTATAAATTGGTCGCGTGCTAATCGGTTGAAATACATTTAAGTTAATCACGTGTTCCGTTACAACAAGGATAAATAAAACCAAAACATCGAGCAAAAATTCATTCTGTACGATACTGCCCGAAGAGTCTAATCGAAGAGTGAAATGGACCAACTCTACTCATTAACAGAAAATGTTTATGTGACAGTAGATTTCCATCATGACTGTTCGAGAATTGCACCCCAAGATGTACCGAAGCAGCTGTTTTTTACTTTCAAGAAGCTGTTAAAGAAATTGCTGACCAATACAATACAGTCCAACGGATTACTTACGTTTTGCAGTTCACCATCCAGGATTGAAAACACCGGGATTTATTCCTTTAAGCAATACAAGGACGTTTCAGCTCTTGAACTATTGAACAAAATAGCCAACATTCTTCAACGAGCAATTTCGTCTCGATGAACGAATGAGCTTAGAGGTGTGTCACGTGAATCCACCAGAGGGCATGGGGTCCGGGGGAGAGCAAGTTCGGAAAAGCAACGTGATCGATTTTGGCGAATATTAGAAGAGAAAACAATGCCTAGTAACCATCAAGAATTCGGACGCGTTGTGTTTTCAGAGAGATATTGTGGTGGCTAAACATTATGCGGTCAAAGGAAACACAAAAGAATGGGAAGCAGGACGCGATAAATTGAGAAGAACTGGACCCAATAGTTTCCAAACCAAGAAGACACACCGTTTAATTGAAAAAGTTGGCGGTCGGATGGAGGCATGTCGAGGCAAAGAAGATTTGTATGGCCAAGCTTTAGGTAAAGAAGGCTGCCAACTGAATATTTATTCTCAGCAACCTTTTGGCAAAGCAGCTTACAGGTCTCACAAGTACGTTGAAGGAACGCCAAAACATTAGAATTTATACCATCATTCAAAGCATTTCGATGTCATCACTAAAATGGCTGCTTTCGTAGAACGTTCTTATTTCTGCGAGACCTGTCAAGTAGGTTATAACAATGCACAAGATCACAAATGTCACGTGATGTGTCGTAAATGTCAAAAATCTGGACCAGCATGTACCGGTGATCTTAATCGCATTATTTTGCAGGATCTGAGTTTAGCCTCGAAAATAGAAAAATAGCCCGAAAATAGCCCGAAAATAGCCGCTATTGTAGCACCCAAGATAGAACTTTTTTTTTTCTCAAAACCCAGATCCTGCACCTTACTCCATTAAGGTGCAGGATCTGAGTTTAGCCTCGAAAATAGAAAAATAGCCCGAAAATAGCCGCTATTGTAGCACCCAAGATAGAACCATAAGAAAATAGCCGATAGCCGCAAAGAAGAACAAATCTCAGAGTTACAGCGAAAAGATCTGACTCGCTTCGTCTTTTTCGATTTGAATGCCAGCAGGATTCGGGGGAACATGTACCCAACTTGTGTGTTGCCATTTCTGTATTCACGAAAACAAAAGCTGTCAATATTGCGACTCTTATTGGAATCAACAAAAAATAGTCGTGATGGAGGGGCCCGATACGCTAGATCAAGTGGGTCGTTGGTTCGTACGTCTGGCGGGCCGTAAACTGGTCGAGGGAGGAATACATAATGACCGCGTCAAGAAATCATCCCGAGTCATCTGTGTGGCACACAACTTCAAAGGGTACGATGGCATTTTGATCATGCAAGTCATCCACAAACACGCTGTGACTGCACCAGACATCATTATGACGGGAGGAAAAGTCATGTCTATGTCCATGGGATGCCTCAAGTTTGTCGATTCCTTAAACTACTTAGCCATGGCCTTAAAAAACATGCCGGCAACATTTGGCCTAACGGAAATGAAAAAAATGGTATTTTCCTCATTTTTTAATACCCCGGAAAACAGCCAATACGTGGGGTCTTATCCGCATATTGAGACCTACGATCCGGATGGCATGAGTTTTAAGGAAAGAGAAAAATTTGAGAAATGGTATAAACAACAACAAGGACACACGTTTGATTTCCAAAAGGAATTGCTTACTTATTGTCGGAGTGACGTAGATATTTTGAGAAGAAGTTGTGGCGAATTTAGACGCATTTTTCTTGTCGACACGGGGATAGATCCTTTCGAATCCAGCATGACATTAGCGGCTGCGTGTAACAAAGTGTACAGGATGCACTATCTACCTGTGGACACTATTCCCATCATACCTAGAGCTTTGATGCAGAATTCGGGAAAGGACGAAGATCAACCACGTCAACAGTCCAACAAAGCTTTGCGGTGGTTAGAATGGGAATAGCACATTCGAACTATTTTCGAGATGGAACGGCTCTACCCAACATCAAACACTCGGCCAACGGTGGAGAAATAAAAGTGGGACCCTACAGTTTGGACGGTTTTGACAGGGAAAACAACCTCGCCTACGAGTTTTTCGGATGCGCCTTCTAAGGCTGCCAAATTTGCTTTCCAAAACCGGTACAAGACGTCAAACATTTTCACCCCTACGACTCTTCAAGAACCACGAGAGAGCTGTATGCCCAAACCATGCACAGACTCCACGATTTGAAAACCAAGTACGGTCTAACCATCTGGGAATGCCAGGTGGAAAAAGAAAGACGCACCAACGAAGACATGGAAGAATTCTAAACCCGAGGAAGAGGTGCCGTGTTTAAGCCTGGGAAAGGAAGAATGTGAAAGTCTAGCCAAGGCCTTGATCAAGAGCATGGGTCCCAGAGGAATGACGGACATTGTACCCGTCCCAGAATGGACTGGCGACGAACTGAAGCCAGTGGTGCGTAACTTTTGTTCCATCGAAGATTATCACCTGATGCAGATGCTGCTTGGTTCCGTCTATTGGATTCCGAAAGCGTTGAGACATTCACCTTGGATGAAGTACCATCTGGTGAGGCGTGAATATCCCAACCTGAAACTGAAAACTCTTTTACCTCTCGTTTAATGTATTTTATTGCATGACTTTGTAGTTTTTGTATTGTAGTTTTTGCATGCATGAAAAATGATTGTAATAAAATGTTAAACCCGCGTTGTCTATTTGTGTTCAAGGTGTGGGTCCCTCCGCTGAATTGGCCAAGTGGCATGACCAAACTCCGCTATAAAAAGGAAACTTCTCAAGCAACATTCGCATTATGTATCCAAGTTGTAGATTGCAGTGCGTCATAGGGGAACCACAGCCCATTTACGTTGAACCCGGTCCTTACTTTGAACCCACGGACAATCCAAAACACTCACTTGAACAGGAACAACGTCTAGAACACAACATGGACAAATTCATATGGTTCGAAGAACGCCTCGACTCGTTCAGTAACTGGCCGCATATTTCACCAGACGGGCGTTCTTTGGCCGAAGCTGGTTTTATTTCCACCGGAGAGTTGGATAGCGTCAAATGTGTGGCGTGTGATATCAGAGTCAGAGAATGGAAATGTACGGACGAACCGTTCGAAGAACATAAAAAGTGGTGGCCCGATTGCCCTTACCTTAAAATGGTCAAAGGAAAGACGCACAGTGTAGGATACAAGTACGAATTCAAAGGAAAACTGAAACCCTTTATTCTCTCGCCCCAGACTTGCGGGATCCCACCGCTAGAGTTCCCACGCGACCAACGTTTCCTGGAGTTCGATTGCAGTTACCTTCGTTGACACCCCCTAAATCCCCGATGTCCCCTTTACCGACAACGCCCCCACACGTCAGACAACTGTACCCTGCCACCAAACGGCCTCGTAAGCGAAAGGCCTCCTATGAAACAACACAACGCTTTCATAAAGCAATTAAATCAACATATTGTTGAAAATGTGGGCACCGCTCGAATATGGTTGTTGAAATGGTTCAAGATGGCCGCTAAACATTTGCTGGACGGAAACATCAAGCCATTGCATAAACAACAAGAAAAGTGGGTGGAGAGAAACAGAAACGCTTTGACGAATCTGATGGACCGAACTTTGTCCGTTCCGCAGAAAATGGAAGTCATCATGAAGCTCGGGGGCCGTGGTTTCTTTGGAGTATATTGATTCGAATTCTTCTCCGTTGGAAAGAACGTCTGGAAAAGGAGAAATTTAATCATACTGGTATGCCTCCTCACCCAAGACGACAACAAACAGGCAGAGGATTGACTTCGAAACAAACGAAACTGTTGAAAGAGCACCAAACTAGTCAGTTTAAATAAAAACTATGATCATCAAGCTTTAAAATCTTTACACCAAAAACAATTTAAGGGTGCTATATATGAACGATGGTTATCTATTTTACAATCCTTTGATTATGATGTAGTTCATAAGGCTGGTAAAAAGATGTGTGTGCCAGACGCATTATCGAGAATGGATGTTTTTCCTGAACATTTATCTTTCAGTCCAACTGAAGATGATCCGTTCTTTGAGTATGTCGAAGAAAAACCTACCAAGATAAGATTCATTCGTGATGGAAAAATTGAAATAGTTTTCCCAGCTACTCCTTGTATTTCTTCAGTTTCAGACGATCATATTTACAATGGTGACACAGAAGATAATTCTGTAAAAAGCTATACATAGCAGGAAAAATAAACAACAATCTACATCAAACTATAGCTACTACCACAGAAGGGCAAAGTGATGAAATTTTAAATACATCAGACACTAGTTATACAAATGATGGTAATTCAACTTCTAAAGAAACTTTAACTAGTCATCAACCTTCAACAATCAGACTTCCTTCTTCTCTCTGATTTCTTGCTCTTTCATTCCAGAGTAGCTAAATCTAACCGGACCAAATTAAAGTCAAATTACCAATTAGTATTACCTGAATGTTTGATACCTATAGTATTGCGACTATTTCGCCCCTTTTCCATTTCGCCCCTCTTTCCCATATCGCCCCTTCCCATTTCACCCCTTCCCATTTCGCCCTTTCTCATTTCACCCTTTCTCATTTCGTCCCTGCTTAAAACCATTTGCATTATGACAAAAGGATTATACACAAGTTTGTTGGATACTCCGTTTTTATAAATCCTTCAAAAGCCTACTTTAGAAATATAGACATATAATTTACACAGTTTTTATATGGGTTAATATCTAGATTCATTCTGTAAAATGATTATATGGAACGACAATATTATTCTTTGATCATTATATATGTATTCTTTGATCATAATATAGAAGACAATCAAAAAAATAATTGTGATAATATCCAAAGAGAAAGGGGCGAAATGCAAAGGGGAGGAATGGGAAAGGGGCGAAATAGCAAAGGGTGAAATGGGAAGGGGCGAAACGGGCAAGGGGCGTACTGAAAAAGGGTTGAAATGGGAAAGGAGCAAAACGGGAAAGGGGCGTATTTGGAAGGGGTGAAATGGAAAAGGGGCGAAATGGAGAAGGGGCGAAATGGGAATAGTTTGGGGGCGAAGTGGCAAGGGGCGATATTTCAAGACACCATATTAAATCATGTCATGAATGTCAAGCTTGGAAGATTACCAAAGTTCATGTGAAAAAAAAAGATAATTGCTTACCAAACTCCATCAAAACCATTTTCCGTTTGGCAAATAGACTTATTTGGACCATTACCTATGACAAACAGTTGTGCAACTTATATTTTTACAGCTGTGGATATGTTCTCTAAATATATTTTTGCAGCCCATTCCAGCGAAAGATGCCATAACTGTTTCTAAATCTTTGTTTAATCTTTTCTGTACCTATGGTGTATGTGATACTTTGATTACAGATCAAGGTTCTGAATTTACAGCTACTGTAACTCATAAATTATGTGATATGCTTCAGATTTCACAAGATTTTACTCCATCATTTGTTCACCATTGTCTAGGAGCCTGTGAAAGAACTCATTTATCCCGTGCTTCTTAGCTTTCACCTTACATGAACAGTGAAACTAACAATTGGCATTGTTATTTACCATGTATTGTTTTTTGCCAACAATTCAGTTAATTCCAGTCTCGGATATTCCCCATTTGAAATAATATTTGGACATAGACTTAAATTTCCATTAGTCAATCATCAAGTTTCTTTTGAAGGGATTCCTTCTGATATTTCTTCCTTTTTTACGTCAAAAACAAGCCCAGTTAGAAGAAATACGTTCAAATATACTGCATAATTTACAAAAAACGCAGGACAACATGCTATCTTATTCTAATGAGAAGAAGTCTACCATTACTTTTGATATTGGTGATTACATATATTTACATTTTGATACCAATAAACCAGCTAAAAAACTTCATAACCAATACCTTGGACCTTATGTTATAATTTCTAAACCTAGTGATCATATGGTTAACTTATCTGATCCTACTGGTACCAAAGTCTGTCCTTAACCCATCCATGTTGATCGAATTAAACCTGCTCACATAAGAGTTCTATTGCCAAGTAATTATTTTAAAAACGACCAATAAAGTCCCTGAAAAGATGTTTGTTACCACAGGATGTCAAACTGAAGATAATATGTGTAATAAGATTGTGCCTCCAGTTGAAACATCAAAACAATATCAAACACGTCCTAAACGTGTAATTCACAAGCCAGTGAGATTTAAAGATGACAATTTTGTGAATCCATCAGAAATAATTATTTCTGACTCAGACAAAAATAGTAAAGTTAAAAAAGTATTAGCTCAAAGAAAAATTGCTAATATATGTAGTCAGATTTATTCCATCCTTATTGTTTAATAGTATGCAAGTTTCAAATTCTGTACAGAAATATTTATATGAATGTATCACTATTGATCTCCTTAATTCATAATTGTCAACTTTTTTTATGAATGCTATTATATGTATTTCAATTTGCATTAATCTGATATTTGATGATTTTTAGTGCTTGGTATATTTATTTATATGTAAATTTACCTTTGTTATTCAGCATCTGTAATTGATACGTTTATTAAGATTATCATTAAGTTTGCAACTATTTTGTAGTACTGTAATATTTGGAGAAAATTTGAGATGTGTAATTGTCATTTTATATGTCATCCTTGCGAGATGTATTAGCACTGCTATATTCTCTTAACCCAAATCGTTCTACTCATGTAAAATTGTCTCCAATGTTATTTTGAGCGTCGGATGATGTATATCTGAATGTCATGAGCAGACCGATTATGGGTAAAGGGAGGTAACTCTATAATTGTTTCCAGATTAAATTGAATGAGATCGAATCAAATTTGACTATTGAATATGAAAATTGGCTCCGAAAACACCCCAAACACGGTGCCAACAATAGGCCTACAGTTTAGTATGATGCGTGATGTACTGAATTTAGTGATAGTAGTCGTTATATTTTAACATTTCTAGTCTTGCAAATGGACCAAGAGTCGGCCAGTTTATCCAGGTCGAGGCATTACAAAATATCATTTGCACTGACTATAATTCAAATTGTGCTTTTTTTTGTTATCAAATTTCATTTCAACATTACATTCAAGGCAACGGATTTTGTATCGGTTTATACGTTCCTGGGGGGTGGGGGTGTTGTCATTTTGAATGATTAAGAGTAACCGTTAATTTAAGGTAAATTTCTTTCAAATGAATTGAATCGAGTGAGAATAGGACTTTATTACACAATTTGAACAACCGAAAAAAACACAGACAATTTGAAATCTGAAACTATTTTACCGACCAACTATTTACAGAGCAGATAATTATTTTATAGATAGGGCCTATAAATTTATAGAGCCTAAGCTAAGTAGGCTATGAAATCAGTTTACTAAAATGTGGAATAGGACTTTATTACACAATTTGACAGGAGCGCAGATCGCTTTTTCAATGTGGGGGGGGGGGGACCAGTGGCGTACCCAGGATTTACTCAAAAGGGGTCGGCATGAGAACGTTTCAGTTGAGCTTGTGACACCGTATCTTTATAGAACTCCGAAAAAGCACCTCATTGCATGTTACTGAATTTTCAGTTGGTCAACATGCAAGGAGGTGCCTTTCTTTCAAAAATAGTGGGTGCAAATAGTATAGGGTCTGATGGACATATTTTGAAAATTAACCTTATTCACGGGCACCCGGTGCATTTCTTGAAAGATTGGGAATGGTCAAACAAGAGGAGTGTTTATACTCTGGGAGTGAGTGCAGAAAACGAACAATTGTCCCTCTGTTGCCGAAGGCGCAAAATTTCGGAACTTTGATGTTCTTGAATGCCAAATTGTGCCTATTTTACGCCTACAAAAGGCACCCTACTCAAACCATTTGTGTGTGTGTGTGTGTGGGGGGGGGGACACATGATAGCATGTCCCCCTCCTGGATTTCTGAAGGGTGGGGCGTGTCCCCCTGTCCCCGTCCCCCGCTGGATCTGCGCCCCTGCAATTTGAACAACCTAGAAAAACACAGACAATTTGATATCTGAAACTATTTTACCGACCAACTATTTACAGAGCAGATAATTATTTTATAGATAGGGCCTATAAATTTATAAAACCTAAGCTAAGTAGGCTATGAAATCAGTTTACTTAAATGTGGAATAGGACTTTATTACACAATTTGAAAAACCGAGAAAAACACAGACAATTTGATATCTGAAACTATTTTACCGACCAACTATATACAGAGCAGATACCGGGTAATTATTTTATAGATGGGGCCTATAGATTTATAGAGCCTTGGCTTAGTAAGCTATGTAATCAGATTACCAACATGTGGAATAGCACTTTATTACACAATTTGAACAACCGAGAAAAACCAAGACAATTGTAAAACAGCACTTTACGGTTACTAAAAAAACCCAGACAATATGATATCCGCATTAATAGATGTTTTGCCTTGGATTGGTTCGAGAAATGAAAAAGCGTTGTTTTTTGACTGGGCATTAATACGAAAAACTATTCATGACAATCGAGAGAAGGAACAGAAAATGACTTCAATAACGGAGAATCAAAAAGGGGAGGTAAATCAAATTTAAAAAGACAACAATATCATAAAACTGTGACAATCAGAAACTGTTTTATCGACAACCATTTACAGAGTAGATAATTATTTTATAGATATAGATATATAGATTATTATACATGGTTTTTTCTTTTTCCTTCAACCCATCGATTTTATCGACGGCTCCGTCAATTACCGACCGATCCCGCGTTTTACCGACTAGTTCAGCAAAAGTGGTCCGTACGCTACGCCCCTGGTGATGTACCAGGTGAAGGCTATGATTTCAATTATTTCACTTTAATAAAGCTAAGCTATAGCTTGCAAAAAAAAATGATAACTGAACAACATGACAATGATTATACACAAGCCCAGCTTAAAAAAGGACAAATTAAAAAGTTATAAATATATTTATAACTCTATGGCTTACGATTATTCAAAGCCTAGCCATGTGCTCTGTCTATTTTTAGATCTCTGACATAGTTCTGCTAACCAATCAACTGCCGGGTCCGATCCTCTCCTTATCCACATGTCAATCATTAGCATTTATGGTTATATAAGCGGGAGATCTAGTACAAACGTCTTCACTCCGACTCATATCATCCTAGGAGCAAACATTTAAGGTAAGATGTGTTATCATGCATTTTAATTTACTACCTCTTATATAAGTTATTGGTTTATTTCTCATTTATGAATGTATCTATATTACATGTATATTTTTTGCCGAATTTTCATTTCTAACGTAATGTAGAAAGTCAAACCACATATTTTGCGCTAGCAGAAATTCCCAAGCAATGAGATTTGAGGTACCTATACTGTAATATATGACAGTTGATCCACCGACTGCTAGATTTAAAATACAGTTATAACCTGTGGAAAATTTCATCAATGAACGAAATTGTTGAATATATTTTGCGGTGTAATGTGGTTAAGTTAATTAAACCATAAAAAACGTGGAAAATGCTGAATCTAAAAAGAACTGATATTATGTGTATTATATGAACTAAAAAAAGATAAATATATATAAACTTTTCGTTTAGTTTGGATATACAGACTAAAATATGTAGACTAGATAATCTTTGAATACAGAATGTAAACAAAACTAATCCAGGAATTGTACTTTCGCTTTTAAAATAAGGCAATCGACAGAGCGCGTTAATCATGCGTGACAGCTCATTGGCGACAGAATAAATTCAGACCCCAACTTTAAGTAACAATTACAGGATATATACAAATTAACAGGCGATTGAAGCCCCCATATATTACTCGAACGAAACCGGCACCGTTGTACTTGTTTCATTAGACGAAAACTGTAGTCTCTATCACGTTCACAAACTAATTTTGATGCGTCAAAGGCAATAACTCAAAAACAGTTCACTGAAAAATCGTCAAGAACTTGTCCAAGATTTCATAAATAAATAAAAAAATCACATCGAATTTCATTCAAATTATATGCAAAATGTAGTCTCTATAGCCTTTGCAAGCCAATTTCGACGCGTTTTGACTAAGTCAGAGGAATAATTCAAAAACCTTTCATCGAAAAAAATAAACAATATCGAACTTGTCCAATATCTCATCAAAACAAATGTTCATATCAAATTTCATTAAAAAAATCCGATGAAAATTGTAGTCTCTATCGCGTAAAAAAGCCTATATTAAACGGACGGACGGGAAGAGGACAATATACGACTACATTATAATGTGGGCATATCAAAACTAAATTTTTAACAAAAGTATTCATGTTGGTACGCCTACTTCCTGTACACTGAAAACTATTGCATATTTATAGTATGTTTTATCGTTGTTTTAAACCACAAATCTGTGAAATTTGATATGACTTGCTGTAATATATCGATTTAACAAAAATTTAATGTGATATGATTTTGAAAATTGAGCTTTAAACTTGATCCACAACCTTATGTACCCAAACCTTTTTATTCTCATGTCACAAAGCTTTATGAATTCATAAGCAGTAAAGTAGGAATTGGGTTTTTTGTTGTTGTTGATATTATGAGACCTTGAAATTTTAAATTTTACACGAAAAACAATCTCTTCTCTTTCGTTCTTTTATAGATTTCAAATCTTGTCCAGTTAACACCCGATACATTTACAGAAAGATATAGAGCCTTAATATATATACTACACGATGGCCACAGGTAACTTAACATTATGTGCTATTTGTTCAGGTAGTGTTTCACATGCCACAGACTGAGAATGGACCACATAGTTGTCTGGTATTTTGGAAGACAGAATGAGAATGTATTGAATTGTTTTCTTAAAAAAGAAGGAGGGTCAGCTTAGCCAGGTTAGACCCACGTAAATCGGCTGAAAAGTTCGAATAATGTTTTAAGCGTGTCGAGGGGATATGACCACTAAGTGGTATTTTGTCCACAAGTCAATAAGAATATAAAAAAAATTATTAAATATCATCTCAATTTTTTCTATTTTGTAGAATATAGAGTAGCGCTATTTGGTAAAACTGGTACAGGGAAGAGTTCCCTAGGAAACAGTTTGCTTGGTAAGAAAATCTTCAAATCTAAATCATCTGGTGCAGCTATAACACAGAAGTGTGATTTTGGAGAAACTCATACATCAATTGGTAAATTGTCGGTGGTCGATACTCCTGGCCTGTTTGATACAGATAAACCTAACGAGGATACGGTAAAGGAGCTGATTAAATCTGTCGCATTACTAGCACCCGGTCCACATGTATTCATTATGGTTTTGAGCATGACCAGGCTCACACAAGAAGACGTGAACACTGTGGACATACTTAAACAGATTTTTGGAGAAAGTACTGTGCATCATGTTATTGTTGTATTTACCAGAAAAGACGACATTGATGATGATATGACTGCGGAGGATTTCTTAGACACCACTCAGGAGTTTATTAAAAACCTCCTGAAAAATGTCCATAACCGATACGAGTTTATTTGTAATAAAGCAATGGGCAGCCACGAACAAGACTTAGAAAATATCTTGTCACTCATCACAAAAACAGTCCAACAAAATGGTGGTAAGTATTATACACAAGACGTGTTCCAGGCAGCAGAAAAGGTGATGCAGAAAGAAATAAGAGAAAGACAGCAGATAGAAAACAAACCAGAACATGAATGTCGGGAGGATATTAAGACTGCTATCGTCAATAACGAACCAGGTATCTTGGACAAAATATTTAGTGGTGTCAACATTTTGCTTAAAGCGACTGATACTGCGATTGCAATGAGCCAATCGATTGTGGAAAGAAAAAATATGAAAGACCTAATTAAATTTCATAAGAATTTTAATCAATAAATAAATAAGAAGCAAACAGCCCTATACACAGAGTCAGTCCGATTGTAATCTTCAGTCGTTTTTATCTCTTTAAAATTGTATATAATTTAGAATAGAATAGAAGCACAAGTTCTCGTCGACCAATAAATACCTCGCTTCTTACATCATAGAAATAATATATTTTTGTAACATTTATGATCGTTATGATTTTAAATGGGATAATGCTATTTAATATGTGTGTTTAATATGATATAGAATCATCAATCGATGTATATGTATATGTAAATTGAAAAGTGGAAGAAAAATAATATAAAAGTGGGAAGTATGTAAAATATGTCTTATTGCAATTGCTTGTGTTATATTATTTAAGGTTTTCATTATTATATTACTTATTATTAAAGTATATTTTGTAAAATGTACAATTGCTAGTATGATTTATTCTTCTAATCTGAAAATGAACTGCTCATGTAAGCGCCAAATCTGAGAACCTGAGCCTGAGGGAATTGCCTTTTGGGCTCACAGAAGTGACTGGACTGGACGACGAAATTTCTACTGGCTATGGAACAATGTTCAAACTCATCAATAACATCATACTAGTTTCCATCATTTAATTATTGTCTTGAACCTTATCTAACATACATAACAATGAAGTATGACAAATATGAAGTATGAAGGTTTCTGAAATATATAAATAGTTTACAAACTTAAAGTTCTATTGTTGTTTATTTACCTGTTACAATATGTTACGATGCGATTTGAACTTAACATCCACACAGTAGCAGAAATTGACCTAGTTGTATGGAAATACCTCTTGCAGAATGTCAAAACACAGTGCACATTAAATTGTTGAAATATATAAGGAATACGAATGTAAACATGAGTACCAGAACTAAATGCAGGGTATACAATGATTACTTAATGCACAACAAAAAGGGGGGGGGGGGTGGGGGAAGTCGAAATACAACGCGACAACAACAGAATATAGCACTGTGCAGACAGTGACAGCGGAAAGGACATACTCCGAATGTATTTATATATCAATATGATTACGTGAAAAATATAGAAAATGAGCATAATATCTTACAAACAGGTTTTCCTTCCTATAGCATCATAATTTCCCTTATTTTCCCTCGTCGTTTCGCACGTTGCTTCCCTCAAAATCTAGCTCACATTAAACAGTTGGCAAGTTTAATTGATCAGGACCAAAGCTATAATGTCATTCCTAAATGTACAAATCTAATTTCTTACCTTGACGTTCAGTCTACCTAAACTTTCTTTGAACATGTTCACTCACTTCTCCCAATTTCCTTTCAAAATGAAATAGAGAAAAAAAATTCACACATTACCAACATTACATTAGGTATATGTACATGCATGGCTTTCAATAGACAGGTTCCGCAAAAGGCGGGATATGCTGGCTGGATGGATACATATCCGTAAGTGTAAGCATATGTGACCGGTACATTGTGCGTTCCGCTATCCTGTGCTGGTTATTACCTATATTTTCATAACATGAGTACCCCAGTTTTAATTGTGGTGTAGCAGACGTCTGAAAAGACATCCCGTGGACTTCAAATCAGTACGAAGTCGAACACAATTCTACTTATATGTACTGTAAACATCAATTACATAATTGGGCCCTTGTACTTGTGGATCTGCGCGACAGGCGGAATGAGGCCGGATACAACGCTCGCTTCAGATCTCATTTCTATCAATCATACTCCACTTTTCGAACAAGCATGCACGGAATTTTCCTCACAGATATATATAGATTATACACAATGACATGTCTGATGTGTGAGTGAATGATTTTTGGCCTAAATTAGCCAAAATCGTATCTGTACCGGTACTGACAGTTATGGCAGCTCATATACAGGCAAGCAGGATATGCACGAGTATGCGGATTATGAATACGTCACAGCTACACATAAAGTGATGACGTAACCTGCTGTGTTGGGATAACCGGCCCGTTGAGGAACCTCTCTATTATTAAGGGACAACCCACCTTTGTAAACATCTTTATGCTTGTCATGCTATTAAATACAATATAACTGATGTAGAGTTGTTAATGCAACATGGATTAACTGTAACACCACAATATAACACTAGTTCAGAAAATAATAACACAAATATTTTACCAACACGATTACTTAATCAATCACACAAACCAACATCTTCAGAAATTGATGAAGCTTACAAAGGAAATATTTTGACTCTATTACATTCTGATAATTTGAATATACAAACTGCAACTGGTTCTCTGCCTAAGTGATTACCACATCACTTGGGTAAGCGCAGAAAAGATGGCGTTCTTCAGGATGACATAAACAGTATCAAAATGCCCATACAAAGCTTACATTCAAATGACCCCTGCAAAACCAATGTAACTTTTCCTTTTCTTTAGTTTCCATGGGCATCGAATTGACTCAAAATACTGATTCTGCAAATAAACAAACTAAACATGATGTACCTTTGAATTCTTCTCAATCTTCACCAGATTCTTTGGACCTTGAACCTGAAATTGAAAATATACCTTTACTAAAAGTCATCACATAAATCAAAATGTCATTCAGATCTTCTCTCAATCACATGTACAGAATGTTTACAGTCAACTGGTTCTTTCATTTGTTTTGAAAATGCTTTTCAGCCTAAAAAATATTGTAAAATATTTCACTCTAAATAAACATTAAAGAAAAAGGAAAAACAATCAAAATCAATTTTGTCTTTTCCACCTCATATAAACCCTTCAATTAAAGCAAATGATATAACCCTAAAATCTCAAGCCATTAATGTAACACAGTCTGAAATAAACATACTAAAAATGAAAAGACCATCCCCAGCATACAAGCTAATAGAACAATAAAGAAAGCGCAAAAAATATCCATAACATTTACTACGGTCATATCATGCTGAGTCTTTGAACCGTATGATTAATATTTCATATTAATAAAGCATAACATTTACTACGGTCATATCATGCTGAGTCTTTGAACCGTATGATTAATATTTCATATTAATAAAGCATAACATTTAGCATTATTGGTGTGTAAACGTAGTTGATCACGTGACAAACTGAACTAGAATTGCTTACAATTATGAACGTATTTCGAGAGCCTTAAAATATTATGTAGGCTAAATTTGCAATGACCTATATCTAGACAATATATTGAATATCATTTGACCTAGTTTTCAAACTCATAAAAAAATTGGGTCACACCTTCCGTAACGGTTAAAAATGGCGAAAATATGAAAATTATCAATTTTTGCTGTATTTAAGTATCTCTATGAATTTTTTAAATAAGCCAAATTAATAAATACCTACTCGTAGACAATATATTGAATATTATTTGACTTAATTTTCAAGGTCATAGATTAAGTGGGTCACACCTTCCGTAGCCGTTAAAATGACCTTATTTTAAAAAAAATCGAAATTTGAATAATTCGAAAAAAAATACGAAATTTAAAAATCGGCCTCCTAGAAAAGGTATATAATGATCCAATGTATCTATGTGCTAAATTTCATTGAAATCGGTCTATCAATAGTGTCTGAATTACGGCTTTAAGAATTGTAACGAAAATTCAAAATGGCGGCCGATATGGCAGCTTGACTAAATTATTTAGGTCAAATCAATTACTATTGACAAGTTATTTATAAAACAGTTTTCACTTTTCACCTAGCAGTTATAGACCGGAAGTTACGTAATTACGTCATTTGAGGCTAAACCGGAAGTCGGATTTTTTTTTCAAAATTTTTCAAAAATTATAATCATCTCGCCTATCAACTGGTAAAGTTTCAAAATTTTACCATTTATATTACACGAGAAATCACGGTCTGAAATTTTTGCCGATGACCCTTGAATTTCGAATTGCTAATCATAGGTAAAAGATTTTACCGAATTGCATAAAACCTATAATTGTTAGTTGACAAATACATTGAAGTTTTCAAATCTGAAAATTCGGTCGAAATCGAACTCAAAATAAAATTGCTAAAGCAAAAAAACCTCAACTTATTATTATTCTGAGATCAACTGTAGATTTAGAATTTTTGTACCTTTTACCAGTTTGTCTGCAAACTCATCCGAGAATTACAAAAAAAAAAAAAAAAAACTAGAACCGTAGGAACGGTACTGAGCAGTGTGCATGCGAATATTTACATTGGTGAGAGGTTGCATTTTGAATCCAGAGTAAAAAAAAAATAACATTCGGTATGTAAATGTGAATTAAATAAATACAAAGTCGCAATGATGATCAAAATAGCTATTGTTATACATCATTGGAAAGAGAAAATCAAGTCTATTTCATGAAAAAAGACTATTTCTGTCATTTTTGACAGAGCAGTTTAAAAATCACAATTTTCAAATGGTCGAAAAAACGGAGATAAGCATCGGATTGAATAACCTTTAAAATTAGTATTTTGTTAATATTTACAAAATTCTTGTAATATTATTAAAAATGTATTATGTGGGAGATCAATTATGGCATTAACTTTGACTTGCTATACCTTTGAAAAAGGTCCAAAGTCAAATCACCGATACGTATTTTATCTCCAATCCGCATATTTAGACTGAAAATGTTATCAGTAATATTATTTCGGACGTTGTTCTTCACTGTGCCTCAAATATTTGACTTACCTTTGAACAGCCTACTTTTTCCTATAGTTAAGCAGGAGAATTAACCCACTGCTCTCCGATCTTTAACGATCAGGACGCGGTGGATTGATCTTATTTAGCATATTCCTTCCAATAGACTTAATTCAATATCAAAGTTTTTTGTAAAAGTTATGAGTGGTAAACATAAAAAGATGTTTTAAAATACATATGAAATACATTTATTGAATCAACCTTTATAAGCAGTATTTTGTTAACAATATTCTTAAATTATTGGAATAATTTTCATTTGGCTTGATTAAATAGATTAACCATTTCTTTAATTATTTTGTATTTCGCAAAGATCAAATTACCTCCCTTATCAACTTTGATTCAAACGGTTGATATTAATAACAAAACGTGTATTATGACTAGTTTAGGAGAGCTATAAAACCGGAAGTAAAGATAGGAGAACAAAAATGAACATATCATTGGATATATTTGATCAAGAGGTATCTCTTGTATTCAGGCCTCGATGTCTTCAAAGGTCAAGGTCACAAGGTATGAGCCTTGAAACTTTTAACAATTACTGAAAAAATTCAACCGGAAATTACAAAAAAGCAAAATCGAAATTCAAAAATTCCTTCCCATACTTTTTTGCGCAATCGACTGTAGTTACCGGAAATACAAATATCACACAACTCAGATTTAACCCTAAGGCCCATTTTGATTTTTACAAAAGTGGGTCATATCAATTTTGTTTTCCTTCATTCTTTAAGTCATATCGATAGAAACCTATCAATATAAGTTTTGGTGACATTCAGACAATACTTAATGAGTGGACTAACCGGAAGTTAGTACCTTTATTTTGTGGAAACCGGAAGTGATGCAAAATTTTTGTTTGAGCAAAATTATTTTCTTTTGTGGTCTGTTTAAGCACAATGAATTTCAAATCAATCGGACAAATACACGAGAAAATAGAAAATTTGGTCAAAATTGGTCAAATTCGGGTCAAAAATGTGTGCTATGAATTTTCAAAAATCGAATTTTATTTAATGCTATCCTATTAGATATTCGAGCAAGATTCTAAAATTGAAAATCCGAGCAAAATTGAAGCAATAACGCGCCTTCAATGACCAATTTTCTGTTTTTTGACCAGTTTTTAATTTGCACTTCCGGTTTAGCAAAAACGTTCCAATTTATATTCATTCAGTAATAGACCACAAATGAATATCTAGGGCATTGAAAATGTTGCTGTAACTATTATAGTTGCTGAAGACTACTCGTTACAAAATCCTAATTTTAAAAATTACGAAAACAAAGCAGTGTGTTCGATAGAACACACTGCAATAAAATAAAATAATCCGAACGATTACAATACGTTTTCGCCAAAGTCGAAATACGTAATAAATAACGAAGATTCCAGGATACAGTCTGTCAGTGTGTTATTATGTTTATTTTTTCAACAAAACAGTTAAAGACTGACAGTAGTATTTTGAGGATGCTAGGCATTTCGAGTTCTAAAAAATAATTGTCAAAATGAACAAAACCTTTAACCTTGCTCAGACAATTCTTGGAAGACTGCATGTAAAAGATTTTGTTAAATTATATTCACTTGAAATACATGTATGTCGACTGATATGATTGAACGAAATCTGTAACATGCACAGTCTGTAGTACATAAGGTCGTAAGTCATATTTGGATTCAAGAATACAGAGGTATCTAGTGTGCAATGGAGGATTGTTTTTCTAGAAATAAACATTTATTAAAAAAACAAAACAGAATTTAAATTTTATGGGGGACACAGGCTGGAGCTGATACCACAATCTGTATTGATAAATACAAGATCAATACTAAAATAGGTCTAGGCCTACTTCCTTAATAAACAAAAATAATCCGACTATATCAGTATTAGGCTAGAGCAATCGCGTTTAGAATATGAATTACACTTACCTGTATGCCTCAAGACTCTTGTCGTAAATCGTCAAAGATATATTGAAGAGAGCTTGATGTGACGATGTCAGAAATTTTTAGTAAAAAGATCGCAAACTTTATCTTATCCGCCATTTTGTTTGTTGACAGTAGATTTGACTGTCAATGCGCATGCCCAACATTCTCCTTTGGATTCTGAGTTCGTCAAGAAGAAGCAATGTGCCGTGGTTTCCTACACATGCGCATTGTAATGAACATTTCCGGTTTACTGGTTGTAGACTCGCACTCATAAGTCTCTCGGAATTATATGAATAAATATCTAAATATATGGAAATCGAAATATAAACTTAGATACAGTTGATGTAGTTCGAATCTACAGGTCATATTTATTTTTACTTAGCTTTGTTCCTTATTATGAGATGATTGTGTAAATGGGGCAAATTTTCAAAACTTGTGATTCATCCCCTTTCCTTGTATTTGAGTAGGCGTTCAACTATAACATTTATAACAAAAGGCATAAACTTCATGTATAGGTTTTTGATTGTTCCAGATGGATCGAAGATGATCTTTCAAAGTTCAAAGATCTTAGCCCGAAAAGACTGTTCCAGATAGATCGGGAATGTTCTTTTAAGAAGGCCCGTAGCCAGACGTGATTGTTCGGATGGGCAAAAAAATAATTAATAAGTTAACCTTAATACAAAATAGAATTCAAATCACCCATATATGTAAACTGTGTAGAATTATACATATTACATTCTGTAAAGCTTAACTAGCTTGCAAAATGAAATGAATAGAGTTTTACGTCCTACTCTTCAGCACCTTATGGGCTAATGAAGACGGGCAACGCAATGCAGTGTGCAATGAGGAAAATTTTGCCAGGACACTGGCTTTAGCCTACTCTTTTTGCGATTTTCAACTGTCAAGGAATCTTTAACTTGCAAAGCCTGTAGCACACGGGGCCTCCGTTTATTGGACCATCTGAACGACTAGACACTTTTTCCATGTCAGTCCCTCCGACCTACATCACTGACAAGGGAAAACCGGTCTGAAAAATCCAAAAGTTCATCTCGACCTTTGCCGGGATTGAACCCTGGACCCCCAGTGTAATTTTTTTGGGTCTCATTACAATACAGAAAGCTTTTAATCTATGGAAGGCGGAATGGCTTTTAATTCAATGTTCTTCATTGCTTTTTCTTAATTCTAAATTCTTATCTCTTAATTTGTACGTTAAATTCAACATTTGTCGTTGAAAATTGACATTTGTTTACAAAAATCATAATTTGTATTAAAAACGGGAATTTTTCTTTGAATTGAATGATTAATAGAATTCTTGCCAAAAATATCGTCAAATACAAATCTACATATACATGTCGAGCTTAAAATATCTTCAAATGAAAATTGTCTAACACAAAAATCAACCAACATATGTCCAAATCCAAATGTTCAATAACAAATCTCGCTAAACAATAACAAATCTTGCAAAACATTTCTCCAAATACATTCCGAATACTATTTGAAGGTCATGATTATGACGACAGGTGTCGCTGTAAAACCTTCACCAAATATAACACGCTTCCAGTAAAGATGGCGGCTCACTGCTGTGACGTCATAAGGGGGGGGTGTGCCAGGTCTAACGCGTGTCATTGAAAACACACTGTATGCCTAGGTCCTATAGCCTACTCGTACACTGAAACGTACGCTTTTCTATAAACAAATCGAAACTAGGCCTATCGTCGGCTGACTTGTTATTGTCATAAACTCATCATGGCGTCTACGGCTTGACAAGAGTCAAGAGTCGCTTTGGCCTATAATATTGAATTGTGTCTTGTTGTCATTTGTACAAAGTATTGAATTTTAAAAAAAAAAGGTATTTAATTATCAAGGCTGTGAAGTAACTGAGTAACGAGCAGAATTTTTTGGAGGGCAATCAACTTTTTGGGGGCCTTGCCCCCCTGTAGCTACGGGCCTGTAGGGCCAACACATAGTATTTTCGAGATTCTGATAAGCTAGAAAACAAAAATAATATATAACAATAGGCCTACATTCATTGATCCTTTATATCTGTATTTGTTGATCTTTCAGCTCACAGAAAATGACATTCCTGGATCAGTATTGAAGAAATCAGCAGAACACACAAAGAAATCTGAGTTACAATTCTGGCTGAAATGTAGAAATTTGTGTTACAAGTCAAATGATACAAAAGCTGTATTGGTCAGTCGAGTCCATGACAACATAAGCAGTGGAGTTTTCCATCAGATAACGGACCCGGATCCTTTGTTGTGTTAAACAAAACAAAAACAGTTCAATTGTAAAATCTGTACAATCCAAAATAAGACTGATGGAGCATCATCCAATTCAACTGTTGAGACTGCTGACAATTACGATGACCGTGACATGTTATGGGGTACTTCCCTCAAATGTATCCCAACAGCATTCAGTTATCTTCAATTGCGCAGTCATATTGAAAAATCTACTGGTGCTACATACATCGAAAAAACTTTACATAGAGGATACAAGTTCTTTTTTTAAAATTATATTCATAACACCCTATGTGCTAAATATCAGTATGTGTGTATTGTAAAATGTGCTTGCTACAGGTCACAGAAAAAAACTGAAGGTCCACATAAAGTTAGGGTTACTTTAGGGCAAGATGGATACGTAAAAACTGCAAGATGTTCTTGTGTTGTAGGCTTAACTGGCCTGTGTAATCATGTTGTTGGATTACTGTATTTGTTAAATCACTGTAAATCCATGGAATTAAGTGAGTTTCCCACACCTGGCACATGCACTGATAATCCCTAGAAGTGGCATATGCCAAGAACCGCTGGTTTGAAATCGGAGCCGATCATGGGGTACATGGTGATGAAACCAGAGTATGACAAAGAAAAAAAGGTTTTTAAAATTACAACTTTAAAAATAAAGTAACGAGTAGAATTTTATGGGGGGAATAATTTTGGTGCCTTGTCCCCTTTTAGTACCCTTAAGGCCAACAATAATTTTCGGATTCTGTAAAAATACAAAAATAGATGTCACCCAAGGGCCACTTAAATTAATATCGGGTATTTTTATTGTGAGCTCCAAAAATACTTTCCCTTCTTTGAAAATGGAGCAAAACACACAAAAAAATCCAAGTTACAATTCGGGAAATATGTGGAAATTTGTGTTACAGTTGTTTTTCCCAAAAGCTGTTTTGGTCAGTCGATTAAAACAAATAAGCAGTGGAGTTTTCCATCAATGACAATTTTGTTGTTTAAATTATCTAAATTCAATTGATTATTTCTATCCAGCAATCATACTGATGGGATCCCAACTTCAACTATAGGCCTACCAAACCAAAGGGGGTTTCCTAATATGAAAATAACGTTGGGTTATTTTTCCAATTCCCGCATCATGTCCATCTAGGTTAGGAACATCTAAAAAACTTACCTAAGGATAAAGTTCTTTTTTAAAATTCTTTCTTCACCTTTGGAAACGATGTGGTATGTTGGGCAAACGGTGGCAAAAACGAATCCTTTAGGTCCACTTTAGGGAAGAGGGATTTCGTAAAAACTGAAATTTTCTTGTGTTTAGGCTTAGCTCGGCCTGTGTAATTTTTAATTTTTTTTTTAACATATGAAATCCATGGTCTTTAATAGTTTAACCTACATATTAACCGGTAGAAGTGTTATAGAATAACCGCTTTTTAAAAATCGGAGCCTCATGGGGTAATAAAAAAGTATGAAAATTGAGGTGAAAAGATTTTATGCCTAAGCCGAGAAAGTTTTCAGCTAATTCTTGCCAGTTTCTTTTCAGGTACCAAAACATGGAACTTAAATGTTCGCGCCTGTTGCCGAGAATGTGACCTGTTTACTTATCATCTAAATATAAAGCCGGTGTGACAGTTTGAGATGTCCAGCAGTTTGAAATGTCCAATGGCACATGCGCACTAGTCGCGGACATTTCAAACTGTGACCGACACAGTTTGAGTTGTCCGGGCGTGTTAGGATGTCCATTTTGGAAAGACATGTTATTTTAAACAAATAAGCATAAACATTTTTTAGTAGGCCTAGGCCTAGTCCGAGTTGTCTTTGGTCCGAGTTGTCATGATTCCGATTTGGTATTGTATAACGGCCAAGGTCACACAATGAAAACAAACTGTTTGTTTGAAGTCAAGCGTCGACATGAATAATGGCGTCTTTGTGAGTTGTCAAAATTGTGGAAGATTTGAAAGCTTTTTGCTACTAAAAGGGATTTAGATGAAATTTTCAGAGGCTATCACCTACCAGCGGTGTCAACTTCTATAAATGATTTGTAGAAGCGATTTTGGGTGAAGACAAGACTAGCCTAGAGCGAACATGAGTCAACACTCAGTCAGTGTCAGTAGTAGGCTAGGCCCACACCACAGGGAACTAGGCTTAATCGTGTAGTAGACTAGAAGAAAGAAGAAGACATGATGTGCCTTACAACTCCTTACAAGGCATGGGTCGTGATTCAAAAACTGGTGAAACGGTCAGTATATTGTACCTTGTTTGCTGGGTAAATATTTACTCTTTAACGTAACTTTATAATTTGTGTTCAAAAGACCTAGGGTAGGGAAGAACAGAACAAGGAGTGTTGCATGTTTCAGTTTCATTTGCAATCTAGCCCCAACACACAAACATAGGCCTAATTCACAACCATTTTGCATCTCTACCATTTGTGAAAATATTTGTAATTTCAAGAAAATCTTTCATTTAGGTCATTTTGAAATCTTCAAGACTGTATATAGGCCTAGCAGATAGCCTATTTCATACTCAGTATAGGCCTTAACTATCCAAAAATTAATAACATAAATTAGAATACTTTCTATTTTTCCAATCCAACACCTCATCTCCATCTAATTTTAATATGTGATTTGAATAATAAAATATTACAAATTGATGTGTCAGTGAATGTATTCTGTTTACATTTACAGACCTTTATTGTGCTTTATCAACAGACTGTCCAGATGCTGTGGTGTTCCAAAGTTTAAAAATATCCTATTGAGGTCATTTAATAATAATGTTTTCAATATATTTAAAGAGACATTGCATGTTCTGCAAAAACAATCAATAAACATGTATTATAACCAGAGTTTTGTGCTTTTACAGATTTACTCTGCTGAACAGTCAATGTCAAGGGTACAATTAGCTGCCAAAAAAACATCGGACCTGATATAAACTGGAATCTAGAACAATCTAGCTGGAAAGATATAATCATAGCTTTTACAGTGTTGTTCTATGAATAATCAGACAAGGCTGGTTACTACTACTAGGGCTCTCAAAAAACTATAAAATGTTGGGCATTCGATCTATTAACCATTTAGGTGGAATATTTCTTGATACATTCTTTATTTTTCTCAACTTGAAAACAACAATGGCTATGCTACATCTTCAATGGCACCTTTATCAAATATTTAAGGCCATTGGTTAGGTGGCAAGTTACTATAACCCATGATAAAATATACATGTAATTTACGTTTTATTCAAGTCGGCCCACATGCACATACATCAATATCACTATTGTCAAAATTGCAGTTCCCAGAAATTCTGAAGTCAAATTAATCCAAACGCCAAATCTTTATCAATTGGGGATGAAACAGATTAAAAATAGAAAAGATAAGCGGCCCTCGTTGATCGTGCGTTTCTCTGTGTATTATTGAGTAACTACTTTTCCTCGTACAAGTTCAAGGTCGATTAATCAAAGTTTACGTCGTTTAACTTTGTAAGTTTTTGTGCAGAGTTGTTTGTCATTTAGAAAGGTTTTGAAAAAATAAAAAAATAAAAGCAAGAATTATTCAATATCACGATGAAAAGGAACGGGGCTTAAAATGATTCGGAAATTGTATGATTGAAAGTTTCTAAATGTAGCATTTAGCAACTACCTTGAGTTAGCTTAGTACAAAAAAGTCGTGAAAAAACGATCGTCTTATTTTGCCTAAAGTTGAATACTAAGGGGGGTTTTTGGCATTGTAAAACGTTTTTATTAAAATAAAATGGAGTATGAAATGATTTCATGTCACCCTTCAACATTACTTAAACTAAATATTTTGAGAAAATGTAAATTATCTATGAAATTGGACATCTGAAACTGGCGAAATAAAAGGTTCACCGTCACACGCGATGACGTTCGATCAACGCGTGCGTATTACAAAATGGACATCTCAAACTGGTGGACATCTCAAACTGCTACACCGGTATTGAACCAATCAAATGACTTTATTAAGATATATTACTCCGCCGATTGACCTTTTATAGTTCGGCATGAGGTCAACTCACTGTAAACATTACTGCGACCGACAGTTTTTAATTCATCTCGTATCGAAAGATCCTGGGAAAATTCTTCAATTGTCGGAAACTAGTTGGACAAAAATTATATCTTATGCCAAAGAATGGATAAATCTGGAAGGGGAAGAAAAAAGATTATGTGAAATGCACAAGGATGTGTTTGAAGGTAAGAAAACGAAAGTAAATATTTCATTGAACATTGCTTTGTGTACATTATTTTTGTTTGGCTACCCGATGACATTTTAACTGTTTCAAAAATATAGAATACTTTTAAAGTATTTTTATTTGATAGTTCTTTTGTATTTTTAATAGACAACCCACTCATAAGGATCCTGGTGATAAAAAGGCATGAAATTTATCATAGGAGATCGGATTCTTGAAATTACATGGCGGCCATTTTTATTTTAATCCGAGAGCGGAATTCGATGAAATTCTGTACTGAATATGTTTAATAAAACAGTATTCCCAATTGTAGGAAGCGTTGTCGAAGCATAGAAAATGTATAGCTAAACCGAAAGTGTTATAATCGATTTACAGATAAGTCTAAATTAGGCAGGACGGTTAAAAGATCTGAACAGTCTACTTTCAAGGGTGGAAGAAAGGATGTTGTGAGCATTTTCTTTCATATTGTTATAAATATAACCACAATTAGCTCATATTTTAATATGCTTATTTTTTAGGTTGGCTAAGGGAAGCTGCAACACCATATAAGAATGAAAACGTTTTAAGACACATCAGAGATAAAAACTGTGTGGCTATTGAAGTGCAATATCATGCTCCTTGTTACAGGCACTGTCTTTGTTTTAGTCGGCAGCAAGAACATCCAGGTGAGTTTGAGTATCTGAATGGTTTAATATGTGGTTCACTTATGTGTCGTTAATGCCAGTTACTTATCAACCACTTTTGCTGTTTGTTGTTAAAAGTTGTGTTAAATTTTTTTGATGAAGGACAGGCCTAATAAATAATTTATTGTAATTCTTTTCAGGTCTAGAAGTTGATGTTTACGAGAAAATATTTGATGCATTTTTTGATATTGTAAGAAGAAGGATTTCATGATGGAAAGAAATTCTTAGAAAGTCTAGACTTTTAGATATATTTTTTGGAAGGAGCAAATATTTCAAATTACAGGTATGAATATTTTTGTTTTAAATTATATTATAATGATTATGATCATCCCACATCTTTCTCTTTTCTTTGTCTTAATTCTCCCACTCCTTGGACAGACCTTTGTCCTGAACAGGATGATAGAACCCCTACAGGACCTTACATCTGAGCAATGATTGTGTTTTCCTTTTTTCCAGTTCATTTGCTTTGAAGTTAATGTTGGAGCTGTTTTGAAGTGAAATGGTTTTTGTTGATGATATAACACAAGGCTATATTTTAGGAATTTTGCCATCTATAAGTGAGATATATGTATATGGAAACAGATCATGGTACATCGCCCTTCACCACTCGACATTCAGATGTTAATGTTTTGTACATGTTATATTCTGAGCTATGCTGTGAAGACAACAATACAGTGAAATGGAGGGACCTTGCCCAACAACTGCTAATGATATATCTGCTTAAGTGGTTAAATCTATCATACTCTGAAAATCTGATGAACCGAGTCTGGACATAGATCCTGTCCCATCGTCTATTTAAAAAATGTTTATTGTAAATGCCATAAAGGTTGTGAAACAAAGACATTGTGATGATATTCTTCGAATGTTTCATGTACTGATTCGTGTTCTAGTGATAACTGTCAAAATTTGTAAACTCACTGGATCAGAAGAGATGGTTGAGAATCTATATCATATATCCAACAATTCCTGAAAATTTCATGCTTCCCCAATTTGCAGATGTATTTTTATAGCTAGGTGAAAATCATGAAATGTGAAGGGAGTAAGACAAAAGTGCGCATCTTTAAAGCCTGAAAAATGAAGTTGTGGCACTTTCTGTAAGTGGGAACATTATTTTTTAGTATGCTACAACATATATGAAGAGATCCTAGGTGAGAAAAAGTAGTCTCCAGGTTGTGCTACAAAAAGTCATTTTTAAGCACATTTTACAGTCACAGTCCACGGCCTATATATGTAAAACCCATATTTTCAATTTATGTAAAAATAGACCAAGCAAATTTATCGTTGAGTTTCAACACTCTTTTTATTAACATATTATAAGTAAGTTGCATATTAGGTGAATAAGTTGTTTATGATTTTTGTTAATCACTAATAATTATTTTGTTGACTGAAATAAATGTACAAGTCTTGAGAATAAGGATGCAGATATATTCTTGACCGTAAGAAACTGTCCCATCAATGAAAATCTGTATAAAATTATTCTGAATCTGATGATATAATTGGATTTTGAAATAAAGTGAGAAGAGCACATGATACCCATATCTGATTTATAGATCCAAACAAAGCGAGGGGAATTACTTGATCAAAAATATGGAATTTTTCACTTTATTAAATATCCGCATGGATATCAACATGGATGCGCTCAGCTGCAATTGACTATGTTTTGGCAACATCTTCAGGGGTCATTTGGTCTTGGTTTTGTAAAAATTGGGGTATATTCAGATGCACACCGAGAGGATCTAAAAGTGGCTGAATCAGTTCGGCCAAAATATCATCTCCAGGACTGAAAGGTTTTTGAAGCAGCCCACTTATTTCTGTAATATCATTGTCACTTATGCCACCTGTGTACAGTTGTGATACAAAAGATAAATTTCCACCAGGAGTTATACCTACAAGGCCCTTGAGTGTGTTTCTGCTCTTGTAATTAGAGTAACTTTTTGACTTCAATACAAGGGAAGATGGCATTTCACACTGTGCAATCAATTATGACTCTTGTGTTAGGATATTTGTCTTTAAAACTTGGGGGCATTGATTCAGCAACCTGTTGTTTTGTCGGAAAAATAGGCAGGTTACCTGATCTAAGGTAAATAAAATTGGCCCAAGTTATAATGTGGACACTAACACTTGATGTGGAAATTCCAAATCTATATGTAAACCAAGACGAGCTCTACATAAAAATAAAAAGAACTGGTCTCTTGAAGATAGAATCACAGGTCGCCCTCTTTTTGGCATTGACGGCCCATATTTATTACCCTTTTGAACTACAGAAGTGCCGTGTTTAATTATATTTTCTCCTGAAGGCCCTGGATTTTAAAATTGAAGAACTGCATTAAATACTGCTTTGTTTGGAATTCTAGTGTAAAAGCACACGTCATTGTCACAAGATAACATATCAATCGAAAACTTATCATCAGTTCTGACACTTTTAAGTTCATAATTTGATTTTTCATTTTCAATTTCTAATTTATTAATCTTTTCTAACAGTTCATTATAATCAACTTGAGTAATAACAGTTGAATGGTTTAAGTTACTCTGTTCAAGTATGGAAGTTTCACAAACTGATTCCAACAAATTTGAGGCACCAACAAGTTCATTTTCAACCACTATCATAACCGAATCATTGTCGTCGCATGGCTGAATTCTCTATGCATGTTTATTCAATGGTCTTTCAATGCTTTTTCGATTGAATGTTTTGCCTTCAAAACATTTAAATACAGTTGGAAATGCGCAAGAATTAAGATATCTGCAACCAGAAAACTTTGATACGTCTCGATAGTCACTATCTTTGAAGTGCTGGGAACAGACACGTGTGTTGTCTGTAATTTTAAAGCAATCATTTTCGTCCCTTTTTATATTGATAATCCATCTTTTCTTAACTGTGGGTCAGGTGGAAATTTGAAATAAGACAGAGTGCCATCCACCTTGTAGTAGTCTGTCTTGGTACAGAATGGTACACAACGTCGATTGGAACCATCACTTTTCTCAAAAGATAAGTATTTGTGATCTTCCTGAAATAAAAAAAATAAAATGACTGATCGTTACTCAATAATTTATATTGACCAAGAATGCAAGATAATATTCTACTATAAAGTCCATGAGTAAATAGCCTATTTCAAGATGATTAGGCCTAGCCCTAGGCCTAGGCTACAGTCAGCTCTTTCAGACATAACAACTCCATGAACTTACACAACTAAACAATAAGCTGAAACTGATCACTAGGAAGACTATATATCTATCTCATGTACCAAAATATTACGTATAGATTGGTAATAAGATAAAATAATATTGCATTTCTCTCACACACACACACACACACCACTTGGAGACGAATGCACTGAGTGGAACTAGGTCAAAAATAAACAAAGAAGGGGAATGGTAAAGTCATCTCGTAATGCTGACGTCCCGAGTTTTATCATTCAGAACTAAATGAATATATCATTCCTGGCACTAAATTTAATCATGAGAACTTACCATAATGTCTGAATACAGAATAAACAATCGCAAACTTCAAGTAAAACGTAAAACATCGTGTTGACAACTATGGCTCCGTCTATCTTTCACCCCCTATGACGTCAGCTTCTAGGAATTGCCAGAGCCATCTATTGAGATGGCTCTGGCAAAGAGCAGATAAACTTTAATAAGATTCAATATGAATTTTTGTTAATTCTAAATTAGTTCACCTGACAGAAATCTTAAAAAATAAAAATCACAAATTTCAATTGGCTATAAAACCGGAAGTAACCATCGAACAACACAAATTAATATATCAGTGGATAGATATCATCAAGGGCAACGATTCGTGCTCAGGTCACAAGGTCACTACAGGTCAAGGTCACGAAATATGGGCCTTTAAATTTTTGGTCAATACCAAAAAAAAATTAAAATGGAAATAAAAGAAAATCAAAATTCAAAAATCGGCTTCCAAATATAATTGCGCAATCGACTCTAATTATTAGATATGAAAAAAATAACGAAGATCACTTTATACCCTGAGGCCCCATTTTGAATTTTACAAAAGTTTGACATTTCAATATG
Organism: Nipponacmea schrenckii; assembly: GCA_030562195.1. Classification (NCBI taxonomy): domain Eukaryota; kingdom Metazoa; phylum Mollusca; class Gastropoda; family Lottiidae; genus Nipponacmea; species Nipponacmea schrenckii. The sequence goes on from CM060201.1 coordinate 32,665,956, forward strand.
GCGGCTTATCTTTTGCATCCGGTCCGGATTTTTTATCTTCGTTTTTTTTTTGCATGACTATTTCTAGCATATGGCAAAAAGAATTTTTGAAAAATCTTAAGAATTCCGGAAGTGGATTTTTAAAATTTACAAGCGAATAACTTCGAAACCGGAGGTGATGTCGAAAATTTGAAAAATAATCTCCCTGTAATTTTTTGGGTGGATGAGAATAAAATTGTAGTTGAAAAAAACGCAAAAATTGAAATTAAAAAAGTCAGCTAAAAAAGTAATGAAATTAGCAGTTTGAAACTGCAGTTAAGTAGCTAGCAATGAAGCTAATAAAAGAAGTTTCGTAAAAATCAGTTGAACAATAGAGGTAATAAAGAGAAAAAACCAAAATATCGCCATTGTCCACAGCTCGTTTCCGGTTGACCTAAATGACGTCATTTTACATTTAAAAAATGGTAGTCCCGCAATATGAATAGCAGACAGTAACAGATAGCTTGTAGCTAGTAGCCTTCTTAGAGAATAATCGAGGGTAAAATGAGAAAAAAAAAATAGTCATTTCGAAAACAAAGCAGTGCGTTCGATGAACGCACTGCAATAATCCGAACGATTACAATGCGTTTTCGACTAAATCGTCGAAATACGTAATTATCTGTCACTATGACTGTCACTAAAAACAAAACCACTTTTTTTTAAAGATAATCTGCCGCCAATTAAATTTCTCATTATCTCAGAAATTCTGTAAGAAAATGCAATTTCAGACATCAAATTCCAGATCCAGACCATGGTCATGCAAAAACCTCCCAAAAAAGGGAGAAAGAGGGTTTCTAAAAATAGCTCGGACTTTTATCGATACAATCATTATATTTAGAGTTATATAAGCGGGGGGCCTAGTAGAATCGTCTTCACTCGACTCATATCAACCTAGTAGCAAACAAATAAGGTAAGGTACTCGCTGATACTACCTCTTATATAAGTTATTGGTTTATTTCTCATTTATGAATGTATCTATATTACATGTATATGTTTGCCCAAGTCTCATTTCTAACGTAATGTAGAAAGTCAAACAACATATTTTGCGCTAGCAGAAATTCCCAAGCAATGAGATTTGCGATACCTATACTGTAATATATGACAGTTGATCCACCGACTGCTAGCTTTAAAATACAGTTATAACCTGTCGAAAATTTCATCAATGAACGAAATTGTTGAATACATTTGCGGTGTAATGTGGTTAATTGATTTAAGCCATAAAAAACGTAAACATAAAAAATACTGAAACTAAAAAGATTAGATTCTATGAAAAAGTTAGTGTGTATTAGATCAACTTAAAGGGATAATAGGCGTTAGAACGAAGATAAAATTTTAAGTTCACTCAAATTTGGACGATAACAGTATATATCCATCAGTGGACTTACCTATACATCAAAATCCCTCTAAAATCCGATAAATCCCCAAAATAAAGTAGTTAATATAAAACGCTTGAGCCATCGACATCCATTCATTTAGAATAAAAGCGTCTGTAAATCATAAAGAGGTATCATGTGAATTCTAACATGTAGTGTTTCAAGGTCCTTGAACCCTACATGTTAGAATTCACAACTATGTTTGCTAGCTGATTTACCAACGCTTTTGGATACTCAAACTGTAATAATGATTGACACTCACTTTATTTTAAAATTTATAATTTTTATATGGGATTTTGAAAATTTGGTAAGTGTGGTGATATTATTTAACTAATAGTCAAATATGAAACTAAAATATTATGTTCGAGTTATTCTAACGCCTATTATCCCTTTAAAAAGATAAAGATAAAAACTTTTCGTTTAGTTTGGATATACAGACTAAAATGTGTAGAGTAGAGTGCAGGGGCGTAGCGTGACTATTTTGACTGGGGGGTTGTAACGTCTAAGTTTTACCGACGAACACGTGTAACGTCTAAGTTTTACCGACGAACACGTGTTCTTACGGGGACAAAAAAAAAACCTTACTCGCACTATATACAAGTATATACATTATACACGAACGAAATCCATCGTTATAGCAAATCCTAAACCTTTGAAAACCATATCAATCAGGGGTGTGTCTAGAATATGCCTGAGAGGGGGGACTGAAAGGTGAATTTTCCAAGGCAAGTCCTGCAGGCCAAAGGCCTTCGTATTTGACCCTTGCAGTGGCGGGGGGTTCGGGGTCCTTCCCCTGAAAATTTTACAAACTAGGAAACCCAGAGAATAGATCTGAATCGATTTTGGAAGTCTTTTCCACTGGTCCAAATTATCAATTTTCATCGGAAAACCATATGTTTTCTATGTCCTTTTTCGATCTATTCTGCGTTTTACCAACAGGGCGGGGGGGGGGGGGGGGTCGGGGGTTCTCCCCCGGAAATTTTACAAACTAGGAAACCCGGAGAATATATCTGACGCGATTTTGGAAGTCGTTGCCACCGGTCAAAATTATCAATTTTCATCGGAAAACCTATTCTGCGTTTTACCGTTCAGTAAAAATCACTTTTTTTATGGAGACGAACAGTTTTTCGATAACATAACTGACACAAGGTTTCCACTCTTTCGATCATACAATCGGCTCCATTCCCAATCCATGACCATATATTATCGACCGATTCCGTGTTTTACCGACAAGTTTAGTAAAAATCACTTTAATCTAATAGACACCAGGTTTTCACTCTTTCGGTTAACAAATCGGTTTTACCGACGGCTCCAGCTATGACCTTCTTCTATCGGCAAATTCCGCGTTTTTCCGACAAATTCAAATAACGAACAGCTTACCGATAACAAGGGTATCGGTTAACCAATCGGTTTTACCGAAGACTCCAGTCATAACCAACTTATACCGACTGATTCCGGTAGTTTCAGTTAAAAAAAAAATACTTTTAATGTTGACAGTTTACTGATAACATCATAACCAACACAAGGTTTTTACTTTTTAGGTTAATTGGTTTTACCGACGGTCCCAGCTTGCCGTCTTTTATCGACCGATCATAACCAACACAAGGTTTTGACTTTTTAGGTTAATTAATCGGTATAATCGATCGATTCCGCGTTTTACCGACGGTTCCATCCATGACCCCTTTTTACCGACTGATTCCGCGTTTTACCACCAAGTTACTAATTTGAAAATTCAAGATACTAACTTGAAAATTCAAGATACTTACTTGAAAATTCAAGATACTAATTTGAAAATTCAAGTTACTAACGTGAAAATACAAGTAACTAACTTGAAAAATTAAAAAAAAAAATTGAATGGCCCTAATACGCTTCCGTAACAATTACAGGATAGATACAAATTAACAGGTGACTGAAGACCCCATTTATTTATTTAATTTTTTTTTTTTTTTTTTTTTTTTTTTTTTTTGAATGCCTTATATTTTATTATATTGTAAACATTTTACATTCTTACATTCTGTACAAATCATTACACAATAACCATACATGTACATAATTAATATTACATATATTACAAATATCCGCACCAAGTTAATCGAACTGAAAGAATACATTTTTTTTCCATCCTCAAATAAACAATATATTACACAACATGTAAAATTTGAACAAAAAATTAATATAATTAATATTTTATATTTCGAAGTAATAAATAAAGCTAGTTATATGTAAATATATTTCCACTTGTTCGTAAGGCTTTCATTTTGTTTTATTTCAATACTAGCAATTGATTCTGTATATGAGATGAATTGTTTTAATACCGGTTTGTAATTGGAATGTTTGCATTTGAAGATAAAGAATTTGGATAAAATTATGATATGGTTAATTAATTCATATTGGTCTTTGTTCTCAAATTGATTTTTATCTATTCCCAAATGGATGGCTTTATTGTCGAGCTGGATGTTAATATTATTTAATTTTATAATTTTTCGAACATGGGACCAGATCTCATTAACAAATGGACAATATATAAAAAGGTGTTCAACTGATTCAAGATCTGAATGACACAGATCACATAAAGTTGTTTCAGTAAGATGAAATTTGAACAGGTTGATATTGGTATAAATGATTTTATGCACATATTTATATTGAAAGTTTTTTAATTTCACATCTATACATCTAGAATGTAATCTTGTAAATATTTCTGTGATATCGTTCTCTGTCAACTCGTCTTGCCATTTTACAAACGCATTAGGTGTTAAGAAATCGTTTGTCTGTAATCTTTTATTATACATCTGCCGTGATTTGCATGTTGTGAATTCCGTGGAGTATATTTTTTTAAAGGTATGTTGTAAGGTAGATAAAATTGTTTGTTTGTATACGTCGTTGCATGATGAATAATCAGTATTATTCATAAGCATGGCCTCACTTGTCTCATTAGAATTCAGACTGATTTCATTGAAATTTATTATTTTTTTACATTTTGTTCGGTATCCGTAATATGTTAATTTCTCAGCTTCAGTTAGGGTGTTGATATTATAAGGTTTAATAAAATCAGATATAAATACAAGTTTTTTCATCATAAGCATTTTCATAGTATTCATGTCTTGATCTTTATTTATGTGTTTATTCAAATATATAATTTGGTCTTGAATTTCCATTGTCTCGTCTATTTTGTCGTTAAGTAAGTCATACCAATTATCGAAAATTTGTTTGTAAAATGGTGAAGGTATTCCTTTTTTTGTTCTATCATTATTACAGATTGTTAAAAGCAATGGATCAAATGGATGTAAACTAAAATTGAGCGTGGTTAACCAGGGCTGATTCGATTCCTGGAATAACTTTTTGATCCAGAATATTGATTTACTTTTATGAAATTCTTTTAAATTTATAAATTTTATTCCCCCTTTTTCACATGGTTGATACATGACGTCACGTTTTATTTTATCTGGACCATTCCAGAGAAAATTAAAGAAAATTCTTGACAGTTTTGTAATTATATTTTCAGGAACAAATATGGATTGTAACAATAGCGCTATTTTTGATATGCAAAAAGTTTTAATTATAATATTTTTACCAATTAAAGTGAGGTTTCGGACATTCCATTGTTTTAATATTTTTTCTATTTCCATTATTTTTGAATCAAAATTCAATTTGGTCTTTAAATTACAGTCCAATGAAAAAATTATG